>OX383972.1:29212700-29225200 GCA_947532105.1 Athrips mouffetella | reverse complement strand
CTAACCTAACCTAACCTAACCTAACCTAACCTAACCTAACCTAACCTAACCTAACCTAACCTAACCTAACCTAACCTAACCTAACCTAACCTAACCTAACCTAACCTAACCTAACCTAACCTAACCTAACCTAACCTAACCTAACCTAACCTAACCTAACCTAACCTAACCTAACCTAACCTAACCTAACCTAACCTAACCTAACCTAACCTAACCTAACCTAACCTAACCTAACCTAACCTAACCTAACCTAACCTAACCTAACCTAACCTAACCTAACCTAACCTAACCTAACCTAACCTAACCTAACCTAACCTAACCTAACCTAACCTAACCTAACCTAACCTAACCTAACCTAACCTAACCTAACCTAACCTAACCTAACCTAACCTAACCTAACCTAACCTAACCTAACCTAACCTAACCTAACCTAACCTAACCTAACCTAACCTAACCTAACCTAACCTAACCTAACCTAACCTAACCTAACCTAACCTAACCTAACCTAACCTAACCTAACCTAACCTAACCTAACCTAACCTAACCTAACCTAACCTAACCTAACCTAACCTAACCTAACCTAACCTAACCTAACCTAACCTAACCTAACCTAACCTAACCTAACCTAACCTAACCTAACCTAACCTAACCTAACCTAACCTAACCTAACCTAACCTAACCTAACCTAACCTAACCTAACCTAACCTAACCTAACCTAACCTAACCTAACCTAACCTAACCTAACCTAACCTAACCTAACCTAACCTAACCTAACCTAACCTAACCTAACCTAACCTAACCTAACCTAACCTAACCTAACCTAACCTAACCTAACCTAACCTAACCTAACCTAACCTAACCTAACCTAACCTAACCTAACCTAACCTAACCTAACCTAACCTAACCTAACCTAACCTAACCTAACCTAACCTAACCTAACCTAACCTAACCTAACCTAACCTAACCTAACCTAACCTAACCTAACCTAACCTAACCTAACCTAACCTAACCTAACCTAACCTAACCTAACCTAACCTAACCTAACCTAACCTAACCTAACCTAACCTAACCTAACCTAACCTAACCTAACCTAACCTAACCTAACCTAACCTAACCTAACCTAACCTAACCTAACCTAACCTAACCTAACCTAACCTAACCTAACCTAACCTAACCTAACCTAACCTAACCTAACCTAACCTAACCTAACCTAACCTAACCTAACCTAACCTAACCTAACCTAACCTAACCTAACCTAACCTAACCTAACCTAACCTAACCTAACCTAACCTAACCTAACCTAACCTAACCTAACCTAACCTAACCTAACCTAACCTAACCTAACCTAACCTAACCTAACCTAACCTAACCTAACCTAACCTAACCTAACCTAACCTAACCTAACCTAACCTAACCTAACCTAACCTAACCTAACCTAACCTAACCTAACCTAACCTAACCTAACCTAACCTAACCTAACCTAACCTAACCTAACCTAACCTAACCTAACCTAACCTAACCTAACCTAACCTAACCTAACCTAACCTAACCTAACCTAACCTAACCTAACCTAACCTAACCTAACCTAACCTAACCTAACCTAACCTAACCTAACCTAACCTAACCTAACCTAACCTAACCTAACCTAACCTAACCTAACCTAACCTAACCTAACCTAACCTAACCTAACCTAACCTAACCTAACCTAACCTAACCTAACCTAACCTAACCTAACCTAACCTAACCTAACCTAACCTAACCTAACCTAACCTAACCTAACCTAACCTAACCTAACCTAACCTAACCTAACCTAACCTAACCTAACCTAACCTAACCTAACCTAACCTAACCTAACCTAACCTAACCTAACCTAACCTAACCTAACCTAACCTAACCTAACCTAACCTAACCTAACCTAACCTAACCTAACCTAACCTAACCTAACCTAACCTAACCTAACCTAACCTAACCTAACCTAACCTAACCTAACCTAACCTAACCTAACCTAACCTAACCTAACCTAACCTAACCTAACCTAACCTAACCTAACCTAACCTAACCTAACCTAACCTAACCTAACCTAACCTAACCTAACCTAACCTAACCTAACCTAACCTAACCTAACCTAACCTAACCTAACCTAACCTAACCTAACCTAACCTAACCTAACCTAACCTAACCTAACCTAACCTAACCTAACCTAACCTAACCTAACCTAACCTAACCTAACCTAACCTAACCTAACCTAACCTAACCTAACCTAACCTAACCTAACCTAACCTAACCTAACCTAACCTAACCTAACCTAACCTAACCTAACCTAACCTAACCTAACCTAACCTAACCTAACCTAACCTAACCTAACCTAACCTAACCTAACCTAACCTAACCTAACCTAACCTAACCTAACCTAACCTAACCTAACCTAACCTAACCTAACCTAACCTAACCTAACCTAACCTAACCTAACCTAACCTAACCTAACCTAACCTAACCTAACCTAACCTAACCTAACCTAACCTAACCTAACCTAACCTAACCTAACCTAACCTAACCTAACCTAACCTAACCTAACCTAACCTAACCTAACCTAACCTAACCTAACCTAACCTAACCTAACCTAACCTAACCTAACCTAACCTAACCTAACCTAACCTAACCTAACCTAACCTAACCTAACCTAACCTAACCTAACCTAACCTAACCTAACCTAACCTAACCTAACCTAACCTAACCTAACCTAACCTAACCTAACCTAACCTAACCTAACCTAACCTAACCTAACCTAACCTAACCTAACCTAACCTAACCTAACCTAACCTAACCTAACCTAACCTAACCTAACCTAACCTAACCTAACCTAACCTAACCTAACCTAACCTAACCTAACCTAACCTAACCTAACCTAACCTAACCTAACCTAACCTAACCTAACCTAACCTAACCTAACCTAACCTAACCTAACCTAACCTAACCTAACCTAACCTAACCTAACCTAACCTAACCTAACCTAACCTAACCTAACCTAACCTAACCTAACCTAACCTAACCTAACCTAACCTAACCTAACCTAACCTAACCTAACCTAACCTAACCTAACCTAACCTAACCTAACCTAACCTAACCTAACCTAACCTAACCTAACCTAACCTAACCTAACCTAACCTAACCTAACCTAACCTAACCTAACCTAACCTAACCTAACCTAACCTAACCTAACCTAACCTAACCTAACCTAACCTAACCTAACCTAACCTAACCTAACCTAACCTAACCTAACCTAACCTAACCTAACCTAACCTAACCTAACCTAACCTAACCTAACCTAACCTAACCTAACCTAACCTAACCTAACCTAACCTAACCTAACCTAACCTAACCTAACCTAACCTAACCTAACCTAACCTAACCTAACCTAACCTAACCTAACCTAACCTAACCTAACCTAACCTAACCTAACCTAACCTAACCTAACCTAACCTAACCTAACCTAACCTAACCTAACCTAACCTAACCTAACCTAACCTAACCTAACCTAACCTAACCTAACCTAACCTAACCTAACCTAACCTAACCTAACCTAACCTAACCTAACCTAACCTAACCTAACCTAACCTAACCTAACCTAACCTAACCTAACCTAACCTAACCTAACCTAACCTAACCTAACCTAACCTAACCTAACCTAACCTAACCTAACCTAACCTAACCTAACCTAACCTAACCTAACCTAACCTAACCTAACCTAACCTAACCTAACCTAACCTAACCTAACCTAACCTAACCTAACCTAACCTAACCTAACCTAACCTAACCTAACCTAACCTAACCTAACCTAACCTAACCTAACCTAACCTAACCTAACCTAACCTAACCTAACCTAACCTAACCTAACCTAACCTAACCTAACCTAACCTAACCTAACCTAACCTAACCTAACCTAACCTAACCTAACCTAACCTAACCTAACCTAACCTAACCTAACCTAACCTAACCTAACCTAACCTAACCTAACCTAACCTAACCTAACCTAACCTAACCTAACCTAACCTAACCTAACCTAACCTAACCTAACCTAACCTAACCTAACCTAACCTAACCTAACCTAACCTAACCTAACCTAACCTAACCTAACCTAACCTAACCTAACCTAACCTAACCTAACCTAACCTAACCTAACCTAACCTAACCTAACCTAACCTAACCTAACCTAACCTAACCTAACCTAACCTAACCTAACCTAACCTAACCTAACCTAACCTAACCTAACCTAACCTAACCTAACCTAACCTAACCTAACCTAACCTAACCTAACCTAACCTAACCTAACCTAACCTAACCTAACCTAACCTAACCTAACCTAACCTAACCTAACCTAACCTAACCTAACCTAACCTAACCTAACCTAACCTAACCTAACCTAACCTAACCTAACCTAACCTAACCTAACCTAACCTAACCTAACCTAACCTAACCTAACCTAACCTAACCTAACCTAACCTAACCTAACCTAACCTAACCTAACCTAACCTAACCTAACCTAACCTAACCTAACCTAACCTAACCTAACCTAACCTAACCTAACCTAACCTAACCTAACCTAACCTAACCTAACCTAACCTAACCTAACCTAACCTAACCTAACCTAACCTAACCTAACCTAACCTAACCTAACCTAACCTAACCTAACCTAACCTAACCTAACCTAACCTAACCTAACCTAACCTAACCTAACCTAACCTAACCTAACCTAACCTAACCTAACCTAACCTAACCTAACCTAACCTAACCTAACCTAACCTAACCTAACCTAACCTAACCTAACCTAACCTAACCTAACCTAACCTAACCTAACCTAACCTAACCTAACCTAACCTAACCTAACCTAACCTAACCTAACCTAACCTAACCTAACCTAACCTAACCTAACCTAACCTAACCTAACCTAACCTAACCTAACCTAACCTAACCTAACCTAACCTAACCTAACCTAACCTAACCTAACCTAACCTAACCTAACCTAACCTAACCTAACCTAACCTAACCTAACCTAACCTAACCTAACCTAACCTAACCTAACCTAACCTAACCTAACCTAACCTAACCTAACCTAACCTAACCTAACCTAACCTAACCTAACCTAACCTAACCTAACCTAACCTAACCTAACCTAACCTAACCTAACCTAACCTAACCTAACCTAACCTAACCTAACCTAACCTAACCTAACCTAACCTAACCTAACCTAACCTAACCTAACCTAACCTAACCTAACCTAACCTAACCTAACCTAACCTAACCTAACCTAACCTAACCTAACCTAACCTAACCTAACCTAACCTAACCTAACCTAACCTAACCTAACCTAACCTAACCTAACCTAACCTAACCTAACCTAACCTAACCTAACCTAACCTAACCTAACCTAACCTAACCTAACCTAACCTAACCTAACCTAACCTAACCTAACCTAACCTAACCTAACCTAACCTAACCTAACCTAACCTAACCTAACCTAACCTAACCTAACCTAACCTAACCCAGTTGCGCTCTGTTTGCCGCCCCGAACGCATCATTTTTACACGTGCTCCGCAGTTAAAAATTCAAAAAAGTGGGTTAAAGTGATCCGATCACAGTGATTTAAGTGTTGTCGTGTGCGTAAAAGTGACACCGACCTTTTGGATTGCACAGAACTAGCCGGAAATCATCGGGTCAAGGACTTTTTCCCAGAAAATCGGAGTTTTTGAGGTTATATTGCGAGGAATATACCTTTGGAGGCGTGCGCTGCCCAACTTGGACTTGAACCTCCCTATTTTCTTATGCCACCTGGGGGGCACTAAGGTCCTACACTTTTTGGCATTACTTCTAGAACTATATCTTCAGGCGTTTTCAAGATATTTCAAGAAATCTGAAAAAGCACATGGTCTGAAAATCCGTTCCAGTTGCATCAGGACTTTGAAATTCAGCACCAACAATCTCCTCTCCATCCAAGGGAAGAAAACGCAAGTTTTATAATTTTATATATTACACAAAATTTTTAAATAGCAATTGAATTTCTGAAATACAGACCCTTATTACTACTTTTGTGATAAAAAATTTAAGGAAATTCAATTGCTATCTTTTGCGCGCTTAAGTAAGGAGTAATTATTAAATTTTTTAGATTTTTAGCGCTACTAGTTTTAGTTTTATATTAAAATTCGTGAAAAATACTGAAAACCAAATTTAAATGCTCCAAAATAATTAAATTTTTATTTTTATTTTAAGTAGTAGAAAGTGCTCATTTTTCTTTAAATTATCATATTTTTTCTATATTTTTAACCCTTCTGGTTCCTTAGTTATTAAATTTTTTGTGATTTTTTGTTTTTATTTAATATTTAATATATTTACATCATTTCTGACGCCGGGGTTGTCTTTATATGCCTTAGGCACATTGTTTAAACCCAAACTCGGGGTTAGAAACCTTTAATTTGGCGATTTTGGCTTTTTTCCGCCATTTTGGTTTTTTGGGTGAAAAGTTCAAATCGCCAAAACACGACAACCAGAAGTCGTACAGAATTGTGGTTTTCAGTATTTATAAGAGCCGATAGACAGTTTTTGGAAAATTTCAGTTTCAGGCGCTTTCAGCGCATAAAAATTTTTTGGACTGAGACTGCTTTCGGGGGGTGGAGTAGGTGTTGCACAGTTGCCCAAAGAAAACCCCGTCCTTCTAGGACGAGTAGAACCGGAGTTATCGTCCGTCAAACATCATCACTGACAGTTGGGCAACTGTCAAACCTGTTTTCAGAGCGTCATATCTTCTCAGCCGAGAATCGTAGAGAGTTGCGGTTTTCGGTTGGGGGTTAAGAGGCACGCCCTCTACAGGTATCACCACTTTATGTGCGCTTTGGAGACAAAATATTTCAGGCCCCTGAAAGCACTTTCAGCCGAAGGATTGGGTTGGGGCGAGTTCGGGGACACCAGTCTCATTGTTCTGCGACCAGTAGAGGCCGAGTTATAGGCGTTCGAAATTCACTTTTGACAGTTCTCGAACTGTCAAACTGAAGTTTGAACGTCTGTATCTCTGCAACGGAGGGTCGTAGAGGGCTGGGATTTGCTTTCCTGACCTTGCCTCTACCTGCTCTTTCAAAAGCAACTGAAATTTTCAGTTTTCAGGACCTTGATTTTTTCAGGCCTGAAAACCAACTCAACGGGTAGGTCTCGTCCGGCCCTTTGTGGAAAGCCCAAGCGCGGGTATAATCGGCCCAGTGGTTCGGGAGATATAGCAGTTAAACCATATTTCAGCCGCCATCTTGGAAATTTTAAGCCCTGGTTTACTCCAAGACCACTAGGGCTAGAGTACCCGTGTTTGGTATCATTGGAAGGGGCACGGCGAGGACTATCTACTTAGCTACTCAAATCAACTCTACATAGAGCCGTTTAATTTTTTGTACATAGAGTCCCTACTTTTAAAAGAAAAATTTTGGGAAAAAATTTATTTGTTAGCTTGTGAGTAGCTTAACGCTGGTGCTACGCATCGAGTAAACATTTTACATTATTTGTGTAATTTTTTACTAAAGAGTTGGAATCAACTCTACATATAGTTATTTATTGATAATAGGAGCCCTTGCTCCTAGAATTTTAGCTAAATTTTAAGATTGACAGAGTCTGCGACTCTATATACTTTTATCCTAGATAAGGTTCAGGGACAAATACTCATAGAATCTTGGGTATACACATTCGCTGGTGCTAAACGTTTAAAAGAAATTATCGTTATTTATTAGAATTTACAACTTTTACAAATTTACAAAAAAAAAAAAAATCCTATATCTACTTCTCCTTAATTCGTTGTTTTATACGTAGTCATCGTAAATTTTTCCTACAAAATGTTCCTTACCCACTCGCCTCCTCAAAAAGCTTCGGCAGAGCATTCAGAAGCCCACACCTCCCCAAACAACGAGACTCAGGAGGCAGGACCTCCGTCGGGTACAACTACGACCTCAAATGTGAGGAAGAGCATCGGTGAGTGGGAGAACGGGAAGCCGAAAAGTTCCCAGTTGGTACTCGCCTTCAAACCTAGTGGCACCACCGAACAAAAGAGTACACCCCTCACACAGGGAAACGAAACCATGTCCCGAAAAGCACCGGTGGAATTTTCAATAAGTCCACCAAAGACAAAGCCCGCTACCCGAACTGCCGAAGCGAAAACATGCGTGACAACAGCGAAAACTCATCTGGGCTATGCTAACAACTTGAGTAAAATAATTAAATCAGAAGTCATTCTGGCGATCGACCGACTCTACCAATTAGTTAAGGAGGCAGAAAAAGACAATAGACGAAAGGGGATGCCACACACGTATCCTGATCATCAAATAGAAAGTGTACGGGAGCAGGAAGGTAGCGAAGAGAGAATGAGACCCAACGCACCAGAGTCACACCTCATAAATTCGCTTATGGAGAGCATCAAAGAGCACAAAGAACTGCTTGCGGACTGCAAGCAACACACTATTAAGCTGACTGAAAAAATTCAATCGCTCCCTCACTCGGAACATGCGGAAAAAGGAAAAGTCACTTATGCGCAGGTGGCTGCCAATTTCAAGCGAGCACCCGAAGTTCACTCGATTGTCATCACATCGCGAGAAGGAGAACACAGTGGGGAGGTTGTTGAAAAGGTCAGAGCTGCCGTTGACGCCAAGGTAACTGGCATTAGAGTTGATAGGTTACGGAAAGCCAGAGACCAAAAAGTAATCCTGGGCTGCAACTCTAAAGAAGAACTGGCCAAAATAACAGAAAAAATAAAAAATTCTGGTGCTAATCTCAACGTCGAAGAGGTCAAGAATAAAGACCCATTGGTAATTCTCAAAGACGTTTTAACTTACAACACGGACGAGGATGTCGTGGCGGCACTGAGGAACCAAAACCAACATATACTTGGCAACATAGCTTCTGAAGATCAAAGATTGTTGGTAAAATATAGGCGGAAGACAAGAAACCCGCACACTGGTCACATAGTGATGCAAGTTTCTCCACTGATTTGGAAGCGCCTGACGGAGGCCGGGCGGGTGCATATTGATCTTCAGCGAATTCGCGTTGAAGATCAATCGCCGCTAGTCCAGTGCTCGCTCTGTCTCGGCTATGGTCATGGAAGGCGTTTCTGCAAGGAAACAGTGGAGAAATGTAGTCACTGTGGAGGGCCACACATGTCGCAAGAATGTGCGGATCTGATAACGGGAGAACCTCCGACCTGCTGTAACTGTACACGTGCAAAAATCACGAATACGAACCATAGTGCGTTTAGCTCAGAATGCCCTGTACGACGAAAATGGGACTCGTTAGCTCGGGCATCCATTGCCTACTGCTAAGGTTGACACAAAGGACCTCATAGATACTGACCCCAAAAGCTCTACAAAACCTCCTAGGGGAACCTATCTGGCTATGCAAGCCAACCTACAGCGGAAAAAGCTTGCAACCAACGAGATCATGTTGGAAGCCCACAATAGAGATATAGACTTCGCTCTGCTGCAAGAGCCGTATGTTGGCGGGACAACAATTCTAAAAAACTATAAAGGTGTGAGGATCTACCAAAATATAAATCCAGGATCTGAACCAGTAAAGGCAGCCATAGCAGTCTTCAACAAAGATATGGACGTTATCCAATATCCCAACCTTTGTACAAACAACATTGTTGTAGTGAAGCTCCGAACCGCTGCCTGGCAGATTATCGCCGTATCTGTGTATTTTGAGCCAGATAAACCAATAGAACCGTACCTCGAACAAGTAAAGGAGCTAGAAAAAGAACTCGGTTCTAATAGGTTCCTCTTAGGTGGGGATGTTAACGCAAAGAGTATATGGTGGGGTAGCACGGAGCTGGACCATAGAGGAGAAGAAGTGTCTGGGGCCCTTGGAGAAATGGGACTGCATATCCTAAATCAGGGAGATGCTCCAACTTTTTACACCATCCGTGGGGACAAAGTCTATAAAAGTTGCGTCGACATTACTACATGTTCAGTGAACTTACTCGAACTTATTGAAGACTGGAGGGTTGATGACAGTGTTACAAGTGCGGACCACAATGTGATCACCTTCAAAATAAAACTAGCCAAATCCAAAGGACAAAATGTACAAAGAACAACACGCAAGTTCAAAACCAAGAAAGCAAATTGGGACCAGCTTAATGATAAGGTGGACCAACTTAAAAGCGAGAAAGGTTTAAGCAAAACGGCAGTTGAAAAGGTGAACACTAGGGAAGAATTGGAGGTGTTGGTATGTGATTACTCGGAAACCATTGAGATGGCATGCCAAGAAACACTACCAAAGGTAAAGAAAAATCAAGAACTTAGCTTACCGTGGTGGTCCAAGGAGCTTGCAGCCCTGAAACAGGTAGCACTAACTAAAAAGCGACGCATCAAATCAGCAGCACCCGTAAGGAGAGAGAAAGTCATCAAGGAGTATGTCAAAGCTAAAGAAGAGTATGAAAATGCAGCTAGGGAGGCGCAAATCGAGGGTTGGAAGAGCTTTTGTGGAAGACAAGACAGGGAGGGGGTCTGGGAGGGAATTTATAGGGTTATGGCCAGAACAACTAAGAGACACGAAGATCTACCCCTGACGAAGGATGGAAAGCTGATTGACCTCCGAGAGTCTGCGAAATTGTTGGCAGAGTCTTTCTATCCGGAAGACACGGAACAAACTGAGAATGCAGACCACAAACGGACCAGAGAGTTAGTAAACCTAGCAAGCGTGTTGGATCAAAATAGCACTGCTGATCCCCCGTTTACGATAGAAGAGCTAATAGCTGCAGTAAATAGCTTCAACCCTAAGAAAGCCCCCGGTGTTGATGGCCTTACGGCTGACATATGTGAACGGGTAATAAAGAGCGATCCAGAGTTGTTCTTGGCAATAGCCAATAAGTGTTTGGAACTAGAATATTTCCCAGTGATCTGGAAAAAAGCTACAGTGGTAGTCCTCAGGAAACCAGGGAAAGAAGATTACACGAACCCGAAGTCATATAGGCCCATTGGACTGTTACCCGTGCTAGGCAAAATCCTCGAGAAAATGGCAATAAAACGGCTAAAATGGCACATTATTCCGAGGCTCAGCCCTCGACAATACGGGTTCATGCCCCAAAAAAGTACCGAAGACTCCCTCTATGACATCATGCAGTACTTCCACCGGAAACTAGACGAAAAGAAGCTTATACTGATGATTTCGCTAGACATAGAGGGGGCCTTCGATAATGCTTGGTGGCCTGCAATCAGGGCCCGACTGTTCGAGGAAAAATGTCCCCCAAACATCAGAAGATTGTTTGACAGCTACTTACGGGACAGAAGTGTGGCTGTAAGATATGGAGGCGAGGAATATCTCAAAGACACTAACAAAGGATGTGTGCAAGGATCGATAGGAGGCCCGATTCTTTGGAACCTCCTCCTAGACCCACTTCTGAAAGAATTGGAACAACGTGGTGACTACTGCCATGCCTTCGCCGACGATGTCGTATTGCTTATTGACGGTGACACAGGACTTGAAGTACAAAGGCAGGCCAATGCTGCTCTCGCCCACGTCCACGAGTGGGGTGTCAAAAATAAATTGCACTTCGGACCACAAAAAACTAAAGCTATGGTTATAACCAGAAAACTCAAATATGACACACCACTCTTGAGCATGGGAGGGTCGGCAATCGCCATGTCGCGCGAAATCAAGATACTGGGCCTGACAGTGGATGACAAGCTGACTTTCAACAATCATGTAGCTAACACCTGCAAAAAAGCTCTCAATATTTATAAGCAGCTTTCAAGAGCGGCGAGGATTAGCTGGGGATTGCACCCGGAAGTAATACGGCTTATATACATCGCAGCAGTGGAGCCAGTTATCCTATATGCCGCCAGTGCTTGGGCCCACGCCACACAGAAATTAGGTGTGCAAAAACAGCTGAATGCGGTCCAAAGAGGTTTCGCTCAGAAGTTGACCCGAGCATATAAAACCGTTTCACTAAACTCAGCACTTCTGCTCGCCGGAATATTACCTCTTGATATAAGGATACAAGAGGCTGCCGCTTTGTTTGAGGCAAAACGGGGAATTCCTCAGCAGGTTCTAGCGGGGAGAGAGGTGGAACGACCATCAGCATACGCTACCACACCTCATCCAGCGGACCATGTCACCATTGAGTTTATGTGCCTGGCAGATCAACAGGATGTGCAAGCAAATAACGACCAAGAAATCAGAATCTTTACGGACGGCAGCAAAATTGAGGGCAAAGTTGGTGCAGCACTTTCAATATGGAATAAAGAAGCAGAAATAAGGACCCTTAAGATGAAATTGTCACCGTTTTGCACCGTCTACCAGGCGGAACTCTTGGCGATATGCGAAGCTACGAAGGTAACACTCAAGCGCCCTGAAACCTCTTTTGGCATATACAGTGACTCGCGCTCAGCTTTGGAAACCATTTCCAACCTTGATTCAACCCACCACCTAGCAGCAGAAATAAGAAGGAATATCAGAAACAGCCGTCTCCTTAACAAAACAGTGTC